>WOAB01000586.1:0-11719 GCA_027886185.1 Rheum nobile | reverse complement strand
TTTTGGGGTTTATGCTAGTAAATGTTGTTGTTGGGGGTTTCATGGAAAAGATGTATGGTTTAAGTCTATATAGGCGGTAAACCACACCTCTTTTTGTAGGGGCTTCATTTTGGATGATATACAAAGTACATAAAATTAAATATTTTGCTTAAGGTTTACTTGTCATCTTGAACCTTCATAAGAACCCTAGAATCAGGTGCGAAGTTGTATGGACAAAGTTCTTAGGTTCTTTGCAAACGTTGCATTTTGTCCTGTCATCATCTTGCTTAATAGTTGATGACTTATCAGCATGAGTCAGTGGTAAACTCCTCACAAGGAGAACCCATAAGATGTAGAACACCCTGTAAAACAACGTATATGTCCTGACATAATCATTTACTCAAGGAAAAACCTAAAACATGCAAACGACCTGTAACGCCACAATACGTCCTGTAAAACCCTAACATGGTCTGACAAAGGTATTTAAAAAACCGAATGAATAAACACAATCATGGTGCGAAGTTGTACTGACAAAGTTCTTAGGTTCTCTTGCAAACGTTGCATTTGTTCCTGTCATCATCTTTGGGGTAAGAGTTGATGACTTCTCAGCATGAGTCAGTGTTAACCCTATAAATGACAACCCATAAGACTGTAGAACACCGTGTAAAACAACGCTTATGTCCTCACATACTCATTTGCTCGAGGAAAACCTTATACATACAAAACGACCTGTAAAGCCACAATACGTCCTGTAAACGCCTAACATGGTCTGACAAAGGAATCTACAAAACCTAGTGAATAAACACAATCATCTGCGACCCATTCAGTGTGAAGTCTATAAATGAACCTTCATAAGAACCCTAGAATCAGGGTGCGAAGTTGTACTGACAAACGTAATACATAAATACGACCTGTAAATTCACAATACGTCCTGTAAAACTCACATGGTCTGAACCTTATAAACAGAAGCATTATATATGTTGTTCAACTTTAACAAAACGTGCCCTTCACATGGCATTCCACACACAAAAGAACAAAAAAACTAGCATTGCAAAAGTTCATACATAAAAACACTTATGCACACATACTCAGAAACTAACTGTTATGAAAACATTATCCCATCAAGATATATATCGGGACTTCAGCTTTCCCTCTAGTGACTGAGCATGGTCCAACACCCTTTTTATGTTGAGCTCAGTGAGGTGGTGTCCCATTCAGTCTGCAGAAACACAAATTAAGCATCGTAGGCACAGCCCTTGCACATAGGAAGAAATATACAACAAAAGCCTTACCAGTCTAAGCTTTAGCTTGATCGGGCTTTTTCTTCTTCGGTCTGAGCCCCTTCCGGACTCACAGCAGTAAGCTCCTGCCCGAGGCAGCGCAAAATCCTTAATTAAACTTACCAACTCTCAAATCTCTGGCCACAATGTTGCGATTGTACTCCTGGAATTCGGCCTCGGTCATCTCCGGCCTCCAACATGATCCTTCACTTCACGGGCAGATTGAAGCAGTTCATTTACGTATAAGTATGTCCCAGTCACAATGTGATGTTCTCCCGCCATGAATTTAGAGTATAGAGAGGGATTATTTGAAGAACATGGGAGTGGGACTATTGGAAAAGTGGGAGTTTGAAGATCCTTGGTAAGAACTTTGGTAATGGACCGGTGAGTATTTGAAGAGACTTGGTAGAAAGATTTGGGCAAGTAAGGGTGTACTTTTAGTGAAATTTTTAAGGGGTCAAATCGGAATGAAAAATTTCAAACTTACCCTCTTATTTCAAAGTGACCTGACAAACCTGAATACGTACTGTAACAATTTGTATAATGCCTGAGAAACCTGAAAAGGTAAAAACTATGTACGATGTTACATATCTCAGAAACATAACAAGCATTAATCGTCAGTCGACATATGGTTGTTTGCAAGGCTTATAACTACGTTGTCAGGGCAATTTTGAGTATGTAGAGAAGGAGTGCGAGCATCGAAGTATTTTTAAGAACCTTGCTCCAGAGCCTGGAAAAGCATTAAGACCTCGTTTGGTATGATTTTCATGTCACTCTGAAACTTAAAATTTATTTCACTCCTTGTGTAATGGGCCATTCCAAGCTGAAGGAACATTTTCATTCCATCTTAAAACCCAACGTTTCATCCATTCCAGCAAAATTGATCTACTTATTTTTTTCAAAATCGTCCTCTTAATCGAAAATTGCTAATGCGCCTCATAATTACTAAATAATTGACTAATATTAATTATTTATATTCAATAATATTAATTATTTTCATTGAAAAAACTTGATTATTTTTACTGATAATAAAATCTATTAAATACAATTGGCCCCGTTATATTATTTTACCTATTCAAAATACTCATTGCAAATACAACATTAAGTGACAACCTGCAAACTTACCCTAGAGAGAGTTAAGTGGAAAGGATAAGGATGACGTCAGCTGAAGATTTATTCAAAAGCCTATGTTGTGTACTTATTATGGCCTGACAAAGCAGCAAACGTCTTGTACGACTTTAACGCCTGACTGCGTCAAATCGTTGCCCGTAGTTGCAAATATAGAGAGTATCTTATCCCTCTTGAAATAGTTAAAAACCCAATTAAATTTCATTTTAGGGTCCCTTTAATTTTGAAAAACTGTAAATGTGGAAGTTTTTGTACAGTTTAAAAACCATTTCATACTCTTTTGGTTTAAGGTGGAAGCTTGTACACAGTTTTTTAAGTATTTGTAAACGGTGTCAACACGCTTGAATTTTGGACTGCACTCTGCATATAAGAAAAAAGATGTGACCTGACACACATCACATCAGGCATTGAACTTTCATTTCATTTCTCTTCTTTAATAAAAACAAGAAAAACAAAGTATGGGCACAAGGAATATCCTCTTCTGAGAGGGCACGAAAGAGGAACACCATCATCATCGAAAATTGGCACAGAAGGAAAAACAAAGAACAGCGCAGAGTCGAAAGAGGAACACCGTCTTCGAAAAGTTGCCGACATTGTAGGATCACAAACGGCTGGACACATGGAAGATCATCTGCCAATTCAAATTCGTGGAGAAGAGGGCACGCAGCTGGTGAATCATCAACTCAAAAATGCTTCCATGGCTTCCCTGCAACAATACAAACATGCAAACACACTCAAAATTCGGGAAAAGGTTTATGGGTGTCCATTATGGAAGGTATTGTTGAATGTCAAATTTCGTGCGAATATGCTTTTAAATTGGGATTTCATTTAGAATTAATTAGTTGATTGGTTGAATTTTGTATTAAACCTTAGGCAGGGCACGATTGCAAATACTTCAAATGGGTGGATGGTCAAGCTTATAATAACCCCGCCAATGAGTCCATTCAAAGCGTAAGAGTGTTGAAGAACACGGGGCAACCACTCGGCAAAATCTTATTTACCAACAACCGACTTCAATGAATGACATTATGAATATCAAAACAAAAATTTCGTTTTGAAAGTTGTACTTGGTGTGGTGGTACTTGTGGTGTTACTTGTTGTCTTCGTTGTCCAATTTGTAACCTTGTTGGTTAATTATGATAACTACTCATAACCGTATGTTTACCAGACAATGTATTCTGGTTCCTGTTTATAAAACGAGGGTTTCTGCAGGTAAAACATGAATATTTCTTGAATAATCACCAATTCCTTGAAAACATCCTTGAATTGTCATCACAATTTCAAATACAATTACCACATGTTGTTAGTACTCTGCCATTAGACGCGGGTTCTCTTGAATATATTTCATTTGTCATGAATATTCATGTACACATATTCGATGTTATTGCTAGAAAATTTACTCTTTTTGCCCTGAACAATAGTACGTTTAGTATGACCATGATACGTTTTGTCCTGAAATGAAAATAGTCAAAAGTAGTAAATGCGAGATTAACGGGCAACCATAACAAACATAAACGTTTAGGATCTTCATTACAAAACAACCATAACAAACATAACGTTTTGTCCTGAAATGCTAGCATTACATCCCTAAACAACCATACCAAACACCATAAAAAACAGCAAAAAAAATTACAAAACATCCCCACGGCCAACACCACGGCCATCATCACTGGGCCAGAGAAAGATCTGGAGTGTCCAGCACCACATACACCTTGACGCCGGCGACCCTCTCGCCGAGGCGGGCAAGGTCGTCATAGTCGGACGTGTCTGCAGCGGTTGAAGAAACCGCTGGCGGCTGATGGGACCTGTTCAAAAACTAAGGATTTTGAACCGAGAGAGAGCATGCTTATCTGACCATGGACGTACCAGATGTCCATCTTGTTGGCTGGAACTTTGAGGAGTTGGTTCTCCTTCCTCTGTACTCGTGCGTAGTCAATAGGGCCATCCCCGGTCGATGGCGATAGTTTCCCATCCTAGTACACTTGCAGGAAAACGTTCGAGTCGGCATGTTGCAAGAGATTTTTTCGAAATGAGAGAGGAGTGCGAGAGTTTGAGACAGGAAATGTGAGGGGTTGGGACAAGGCAAGAACGCTATTTATACACAAGGATGAGTGGATAACGGAGTTAATGACGGGAGTTGAGGGATCACACGATATTTAATTAAAAATTAAGAGGGGTCAAATCGGGTATGCATTGGAAAGGATGACTTGAATAAAATTTCTTCATCATGACCTGACAAAAGATATTACATACTGTAAGAGAGTAGAAGAACCTGACAAAGCTTATTGCCGAAGCTTTGGTTTATTCGAAAACTAGTTAACCCCATCTTTAAATAGCTTATGCCAAAGCTTCGGTTTGATAACCATTTAAAACGTTGTCTTTTCCTACGGTTATTTACATTGTGATGTTCTTCGAGTTCCGCCATAAGTCGTGGGATGACTTGGAATAGATTTATACAAATTGACCTGACAAATATCAATATGTACTGTAAATATCTATTGTGGACTGACTTATTTAACAATTAGAATAAAGCTTGGTCTGAAGAAAACTAACCCCGCGGTTATAAATTTTTAACTGTTTTAACCGTTTTTAACTGTTTTTGTACAGGTTCTGTTGTTTTATTTTTCGAATTTTTTAATCACCCTCATGAATGTAACCCTAACCGCCACCAACCAAACAACTATTATTATATACCCCTCATCCACATTCTTCCTCATCCACAATCCGCTACAAAAACTTTTCGAATTCATCCAAAAACATCTTCGAATCACCCTAACAACTCTATTTCGTTCTCGTGCTTCTTTGTTTCCATGGCTTATGAGCCTGACAACCATGAATGAGACCTTAATGATCACTTCGTTTACACAACTGTCCCACACGGAGGGAGACTCATCCCTTCAAGGGACAAGATGCCATGATTTCCACCCATGTCTACCAAGGCGGACGGAGGCAAAACTGGAGGGCCCATGCTGAAAGGGTACGGGAAATCCATGGGTTATTGAACCAACTATTTTATTTTAATGATTCCGATCTAGGCGCCTCTTACTTCTTCGAAGTAGTTCCCCCTCATGGCGGGCCTCGTACCTTGAGGGCCTTACAGCGCCGCGGAGACGCTGTCGCCCTTGCCACCCAAGGTAGAACCGTTGCTCTCATCAACATATTTATCACCCAAGTGGTTGTTGTGAACTTCCGCAGCGTGACGGCCCAGAATCATCTGTCTCCTCCGCACATAATTAGTATCGATGAAGGAATCTAGTTTAGTGACAATGTAATACAGTGTAGTATTTAGGAGGTTCTGTTGTTTTATGATACGTATGTCAGTAGGAAGATGATAATGGCATATAGTGACTATATATAGTCAGTAGGTTATGAGATAGTATATTTGTATGGTATGTTAATGTCACAGGAATTAATATTTCATGTCAAGTGGGAAGACGATAATGTCATTCGATGACTTTGAATAAGATTTTCCTACGGTTAATTACCATTGGATGACTTTGAATAAGATTCTACAGATGACTTGACTAACATCAATAGCACTGTAATTCGCTTTTGTGGACTGACGTAAATCCGTAGTCTCGCCTGACAAATAAGAATATGCATTGGAAAGGTGACTTTGAATAAGATTCCTACGGTTAATTACCATTAAATGACTTTGAATAAGATGTCTACAAATGACCTGACAAAGCTAAATACGTACTGTAAGTCAATATTGTTGACTGACGTAAGTAAAAAAACCAAAATTATATGGTCGCAAGAACTAACCCCGCGGTGAAACCGGTGTTTTAACTGTTTTTTACCGTTTTTATATCGGTTTCGTACCTTTTTTTCCGGTTTTATAACCGTTGACATGTAGCACAAATTTAGGTTAGTGTGTACTTTAACCCGCCTCTTTTTCAAGGCTATTTTCAAAAATAAACCCTGTAACTTTTTTAACTGTTTTTGTACCATGTT
Source organism: Rheum nobile (assembly GCA_027886185.1). Classification (NCBI taxonomy): domain Eukaryota; kingdom Viridiplantae; phylum Streptophyta; class Magnoliopsida; order Caryophyllales; family Polygonaceae; genus Rheum; species Rheum nobile. The sequence continues at coordinate 5,378 of WOAB01000586.1, read as the reverse complement.
TTTATTCGGTTTCATAACCATTTATATGTAGAACAAAGCTTCGGTTTCAAAACCACTTAAAAACGTTGTCTTTTCCTACGGTTATTTACTATTGTGATGTTTCTTCCAGTTCCGCCATAAGTCATGGAATGACCTAGAATAAGATTTCTATAAAATGACCTGACAAAGCTAAATATGTACTGTAAATTTATAATGTGTACTTTATCCCCCCCCCCTTTTACAGGCTATTTTTCGATTTCCAAAACCTTTAAATGTAGGAAATATTAGTTTCAATGTGGGAGTTTTTGTATGATGATTTGCAATAACTAGAAAAGGATGAATTGAAATAGATATCAAAACAACCTGACAAATGTGAATATGTACTGTAAATCCGTAATCTGGCCTGACTTAAGTCACAATTTTTCCCCCTCTTTGGTTTTATTCGAAATCTAACCCCACCATTTTAAATGAAAACATGCTGAAAACATGCTGAAAACATTCGAAATCTAACCCCACCTGGGTGCCTTTTGATGTAAAACCAATATCTTGGCTGACATAAACACCATCACAAGCATGTAAACATGCTAAAAACAGTATCTCTGAAATTCAAATACAATTATAAGTCGTGTTCCTAGCCAAATGTTTCCCAACAACACAATGCAATCACCACATTACATCAAAAGTCCTTAAAGACCATCCCAAACAACATCTAAAAATACTATGAGCCATTTGACTTCTATGTGCATCTATGAATTTGTCCGACGACAGATCCAAGTTTGACATGCCGAGAATCAATAACTCTATGTACTTCAAGGTGTAGACCCCATAATCTCCTCTGCACGATGTACAAACACGTTAGAATGTATATCAATTGCAGTTTGATAAGGATTTATTTGGGCATAAATACATGTATACTTACCCGCGCTTGTTCTGCTTAAGGTTATGACGACGGGACACCGATATTAGATTGTCCAATAACGGTTCACATCTCTTTGCCAGTGGCTCGTACATCTGACATATCTTGGAACAGTCTCAATGATGGGGCGGATCATATCAAAATTCCTTGTCTTTGTACAGATCCACATTGCAGTCATAAACCGTCACACACCAGTCGCATAGATCAATTTCTAAGGCAAACCAGTGCTTCCTTTCGATATTGAAGCACGCGTATATGCGTTCCGCATCATCCCATCTCTTCCCATACTCTCCCGGACATGAACCCATCATGTATGACAACATTTCATCCTTACCCTTACGTGGAGAATTTATCTGGAAGCACTCGAATTCCCGTTGCACATAGTTATGCCAATATGGGTCAAGCACAACCACCTTCGAAAACCGCTGTGGATCCTCTGAAATCCTTTGACGATAAAGGAACATCATTTGCTCCATATGCTGTAACGGTGCACTGTTAACATGATCTATCAACTCGAAACTATTTTACACATGCATACTATTTTCAAATAATGCATTGGAATATTACCAAACCGCCCAACCAGTTCTTTGGGGAAAACAATATCTCAAAGAACTACTTGTCCAATGATTGCCCGCCGTCCAATTCGGGGTTCAATACTGCATGATGGTACATATTCATTTGAATATTAAACAAGGATATATATATATATATATATATATTAGTACATATACATGATATATATAAGTTAGTCAGTCCACAAAGAATCAATTCCGGTCAGAATTCTAGAAGTCAGGCCAGAAAAGTTTTTGACATTCATTCATCAATTCCTTCTTGAGTAGAGTGGATAAGTCACTACCTCTCACTCTGCATCCACTTTACCAGCTCTGTCATCCCTTCCACCTTGCTATTTGGTAATCTTTTTGCCAATTTCTGCTCATCCACATTGCGGTAGGGTGATTTTGCCTTGGCGGAAACTTCGCGAGTGCGAGTTGGATATGTCTTGTTCGGAACTTGGCTACCCTTCCTTGGTCTGCCCTTCCTCGGCACTTTGGACTCCTTGGTCTCCCCTTCATCACCCCCCCGTCATCAAAATCAGCATGTGATACCTTCTCACCTTGTATTTCAATCCGCGCCTCAACACCTAGCTCATCAAGCTTCGTCCCTCCCTCCACAACATCTCCCGTTGATTCCTCCATAACTCCTCATTACAGTGTTTATCCCTCGACATCTCCCTTCGGTTCCTCCACAACTTGGTCATCAACCTTGGTCCTTTCCTCCACATCAACTCCCTTTGCTACCTCCTCAACATCAACCTCCGTCATCAACCTTGCTTCCTCCCTTCACAACAGCTTCCTTTACTTCCTCATAACTCCGTCATGCACACCCTCATCAGACACTGCTTTTGTTGCCACCTCACTTGTGTTGCCACCACAGTCCCATCATTAACCAACTCGTCATAACCAACTCATTGATGAGTCCCTCCACATCTTGCGGTGTTGCCTCATTAACCAGCTTCTCATCTGCATGTAGTATTGTACAAGTTTGGACAAGAACTGACAGTGGATCTGTTGCATCCCCTTGCTCTTCTTCCTCATCTACTATTGCGACATCTTCACCCGCCTCTTTCTGACCACCTACATTACCTGCATCATACACAACTATTTCACCAGCATTTGGCTCTCATCCATTGTCTCCTGAAACGATGATATAAGGTCTGAAATAAGCAAATATTTTCGAATGTGCTCAAATGACTGAAATGTGCATATGGACTGAATACATATATGGACTGAACTTTTTACTGAAACGATGATATATGGTCTGAAATGTGCACAAATGGACTGAAATATGTACATCTGGACTGAACTGTACATATAATAACTGAAAGTTTTGGGCATACATACCTCATCAGTCTCAGTCTCTCGGACTCTCCCTCTTTGGAGTCATTGTCTTCGTCATCTTAGACTCCATCTTTTCCTCTTCATCATTTGCCTCAGACTCCGTCTTTGCCTCCCTCATGCTCTGCTGGTGTTGGGGGATGTTGGGTTCATTATCACTATTAACCTCCCCAGAGAGCTCCTGGTGTGTACTGATGTCTTGATCACTGGATGAAGATGTCCCTGTTCTAGGAGCTTTGGCTCTTATGAACTTGTTAACTCAATAAATTCCTCCCTTAGAGCATGCATCATTTCATGCAATTCATTCAAACAACACATAATTTGCCTTGGGTCGAACCCTCAATGTTTCCAGCTTGCCCTCGATCCCTTACCAACTCCCTTGGCCTTTTTACCAGCATTTTTCCTTCGGCTTCAAGTGCTTAACAATCTCATCCAAGGATTTGTGTCCTTCCTCCTCCGGGAAATAACAGCTTTCTCCCAAGTCCTCTATGTCCTCCTCAACAAGGATCTGTTTAGCAGGGAAATTCCCGTCTAGGGCATCAGAAATCGCATCCAAGCTTGGCCTACTCGATTTAAGCCACCTCACACCTCGGGGCTGCACAACTTTAGTAAGCTTTTGGGAAATGTTCTGCCAATATGGGGCACTGCCTCATACAACCATATCTGAAACAACAGATTGGAATTAATCCACACATTATGAACAGAGGCATTAACCTTTCTCAGTTTTACATACTCAAATACTAACACATTACCTGAACCACCATCGGGAAACCCCGTATGGTGTATCCTGCTCTGGCATTGTCTGAAACTGCAAGTGCATCATGAACTGTCTCCATTCTTGTGTCCAAAGCAGAAGCCAGACTTTGATGGAGGTCAAGATATGCACTCCTACCCCATGGAAATTATTGAAACGATCTAAGTCTTCCGTCAGTTTGACATGAAAGGGTCTGACCTTCCTCTCTTATCACCCCCAAGTACAACACCCTCAAGAATTAACAACAAGGCCATCTTCATCTTATATACATTGTCCTCCCAATAGGATAAGAACTTGTTTAAAAGGTTAGCAATAGTAATACTCCTCACCCCAAAAAATTCAAACATTGCATTCTTATCCTGCATACTGTCCTCCTCATCGGGCATCCCACAATTCAGTCCTATTATTAGCCTAAACTCCTCTATTGAAAACCTACATGGTTGTCCACCAAGATCATACCATGTCTCAAATGCTTTTTTGTGTCCAGTTGCCTAAACAAGACATGGTGAATCAGTTGTGCAGACAGTTTCATGTTTTCATTATTTTGATTATTGGGCCAAAGGGCCCCTGCATAATTGTCTGCCAGTCTGTTCGAGTTAGTGTGTTCTCGATAAGAGAAAGATACTGAAGACGTGAGTTCTGATTTATCCGACCGAAAAAACAACTCCTCAGAATGCCACTTGTAACTTATCTGTAATGAATTACATTCACATATACATGACAGGTAAGAATGACTTTCATATTCACATAAAAGAGAGGCACCATCTTACTTTGTCAGGTAAAGATATATGTTTCAGGATACAAAATAACTTGTCAGACTACATTGCGGTTTGCCAGGACAAATGGAAGTTGTTGAGGATAAGTCTTTACCCTATAGTATAACTTACACCTTTGTATCAACATGATCAGGATACTATGACATTCTAACATTCTAACCATAGAACAAATACATGACATTCATATTCACATAAACCCTAAAACTTACTTTGTCAGGTAAGATAATTCGTTTCGTCAAACAATAATTTCGCTTGTCAGGCCATATGGATGTAACAGTTTAGGCTACTATAAATTTTGCACATCTCTCTGTGCTCTGTTTATCACAGAGCAAATCATGTTCTCATTTTCACATAAGCCTAATTTTAGCATGCATCACATTCAGACAAAAATTTTTTTTTTTTCAAGAAAATTAAGAGTTAGAGAAGATCACTAACCCCGCCAACGACTTCGATGGCTCTTCCTCGACCTCTTGGCTTTTGGTTCTTCAGCCATTCTCGGTTTCTTCTTCTGCATCGAAACGACTGGACTTGGTGATTCTTCTTCCTCTGACGAACTGTAGGCTCTCTTCTTTCGGCCCCTCGCCACTGGAGCCGCCTTCGCATTCGCGCTCTCCTCAACCCTTCTCTTCGACTCTGTAGAACCATTCGGCTTCTGCTCTTCACTCTGCCGTTCGCAGACTGCAACCTCTGGTCCTCACCATTGTCGATCTAGGGCTTCAGAAAGGGATTCAAAAAGGGCTTAACAAAGGGCTGAACAAAGGGAGAAAGGGCTTCTCGCCTTGGGGATTTCAGATTTGCTGTGAGGAATACACTTCAAGAGTTCATGGATGAAAGGAAAAAAGTTGTTCAGCGAGGAGAACATTAATTGGGGAAGATGAGATGTGCTACCGGTTGAACAGGTATATAATTAGGCTTACTCATATACCGTTTAACACTTAACTGCACTAGGCCAGTTTCTTATTTTGATTTTACCTTTTGGTTTTCAAAAGTGTTGCAACTTATGGCCTTTGCAATACTTTCTAAAACATGATATTCTGCAAACGGCGTTTCGAAATCTG
>WOAB01000584.1:0-36242 GCA_027886185.1 Rheum nobile | reverse complement strand
CCAAGCCACAACAAGCAGTACTGTAGAGGAGAAGGACTGATGATGGACATCATAGGAAGAGAATGGGTTTAGTTTTTTTTTGGGTTTACAATGTCACCAGTTGTTGTTTTTTGGGTGTTTATGCTAGTAAATGTTGCTTGTTGGGTGTTTCATGAAAAGATGTATGGTTTAAGTCTATATAGCGTAAAACCACACCTCTTTTTATGGTGCTTCCTTTGGATGATATACAAAGTACATAAATTAAATATTTTGCTTAAGATTTACTTGTCATCTTGAACCTTCATAAGAACCCTAGAATCAGGTGCGAAGTTGTACTGACAAAGTTCCTTAGGTTCTCTGCAAACGTTGCATTTTGTCATGTCATCATCTTTGCTTAATAGTTGATGACTTGTCAGCATGAGTCAGTGGTAAACCTCACAAGGAGAACCCATAAGACTGTAGACACCCTGTAAAACAACGTATATGTCCTGACATAATCATTTGCTCGAGGAAAACCTAAAACATACAAACGACATGTAACGCCACAATACGTCCTGTAAAACCCTAACATGGTCTGACAAAGGTATTAAAAAACCGAATGAATAAACACAATCATGGTGCGAAGTTGGTACTAATAAAGTTCTTAGGTTTCTCTGCAAACGTTGCATTTTGTCCTGTCATCATCTTTGGGTTAAGAGTTGATGACTTCTCAGCATGATTCAGTGTAAACCCTATAAATGACAACCCATAAGACTATAGAACACCGTGTAAAACAACGCTGTATGTCCTCACATACTCATTTGCTCGAGGAAAACCTTATACATACAAAACGACCTATAAAGCCACAATAGTCTTGTAAACGCCTAACATGGTCTGCAAGAGGAGCTACAAACCTAGTGAATAAACACAATCATCTGCGAACCCATTTCAGTTGCGAAGTCTAGAAATAACCTTCAGAAGACCCTAGAATCAGGTGCGAAGTTGTACTGACAAACGTAATACGATAAATACGACCTATAATTCACAATACGTCCCTGTAAACTCCAACATGGTCTGACCTTATAAAACAGAAGCATTATAATTACGTTGTTCAACTTTAAACAAAACGGTGCCCTTCACATGCATTCCCACACACAAAAGAACAAAAAAAACTAGCATTGCAAAGTTCATACATGTAAAAACCTTAGCACACATACTCAGAAACTACACTGTTATGAAACATTATCCCATCAAGGATAGATATCGGGACTTCAGCTTTCCCTCCAGCGACTGAGCATGGTCCAAACACCCTTTTATGTTGAGCTCAGTGAAGGTGGTGTCCCATTCAGTCTGCAGAAACACAAATTAAGCATCGTAGGCACGACCCTTGCACATAGGAAGAAAATATACAACAAAAGCCTTATCAGTCTAAGCTTTAGCTTGATCCGGGCCTTTTCTTCTTCGGTCTGAGCCCCTTCCGGACTCACAGTAGTAAGCTCCCTGCCCGAGGCGGCGCAAATCCTTAATTAAACTTACCAACTCCAAATCTCTGGCCACAATGTTGCGATTGTACTCCTGGAATTCGGCCTCGGTCATCTTCCGGCCTCCAACATGATCCTTCACTTCACGGGCAGATTGAAGCAGTTCATTTACGTATAAGTATGTCCCAGTCACAATGTGATGTTCTCCCGCCATGAATTTAGAGTATAGAGACGGATTATTTAAAGAACGTGGGAGTGGGACTATTTGGGAAAGTGGGAGTGTTTGGAGATCCTTGGTAGAGAACTTTGGTAATGGACCGGTGAGTATTTAAAGAGACTTGGTAGAAAAGAGTTGGGCAAGTAAGGGTGTACTTTTAGTGAAATTTTTAAGGGGTCAAATCGGAATGAAAAATTTCAAACTTACCCTCTTATTTCAAAGTGACCTGACAAACCTGAATACATACTGTACAATTTGTATAATGCCTGAGAAATCCGAAAAGGTAAAAACTATGTACGATGTTACATATCTCAGAAACAGAACAAGCATTAATCGCCAGTCGACATATGGTTGTTTGCAAGGCTTATAACTACGTTGTCAGGGCAAATTTTGAGTATGTAGAGAAGGAAGTGCGAGCATCGAAGTATTTTTAAGAACCTTGCTCCAGAGCCTGGGAAAAGCATTAAGACCTCGTTTGGTACGATTTTCATGTCAATCTGAAAACTTAAAATTTATTTCACTCCTTGTGTAATGGGCCATTCCAAGCTGAAGGAACATTTTCATTCCATCTTAAAACCCAACGTTTCATCCATTCCAGCAAAATTGATCTACTTATTTTTTCATAATCGCTCCTCTTAATCGAAAATTGCTAATGCGCCTCATAATTACTAAATAATTGACTAATATTAATTATTTATATTCAATAATATTAATTATTTTCATTGAAAAAACTTGATTATTTTTACTGATAATAAAATCTATTAAATAAAATTGGCCCCGTTATATTATTTTACCTATTCAAAATAACTCATTGCAAATACAACATTAAGTGACAACCTGAAAACTTACCCTAGAAGAGTTAAGTGGAAAGGATAAGGATGACGTCAGCTGAAGATTTATTCAAAAGCCTATGTTGTGTACTTATTATGGCCTGACAAAGCAGCAAACGTCTTGTACGACTTTAATACTGCCTGACTGCGTCAAATCATTGCCGTCGTAGTTGCAAATAATAGAGAGTATCTTATCCCTCTTGAAATAGTTTAAAAACCCAATTAAATTTTCATTTTAGGGTCCCTTTAATTTTGAAAAACTGTAAATGTGGAAGTTTTTGTACAGTTTAAAAACCCATTTCATACTCTTTTGGTTTAAGGTGGAAGCTTGTGCACAGTTTTTTAAGTATTTGTAAACGGTGTCAACAACGCTTGAATTTTTTGGACTACACTCTGCATATAAGAAAAAGATGTTGACCTGACACACATCACATCAGGCATTGAACTTTCATTTCATTTCTCTTTCTTTAATAAAAACAAGAAAAACAAAGTATGGGCACAAGGAATATCCTCTTCTGGAGAGGGCACGAAAGAGGAACACCGTCATCATCGAAAATTGGCACAGAAGGAAAAACAAAGAACAGCGCAGAGTCGAAAGAGGACCACCGTCTTCGAAAAGTTGCCCGACATTGTAGGATGACAAACGGCTGGACACAAGGAAGATCATCTTCCAATTCAAATTCGTGGAGGAGAGGGCACGCAGCTGGTGAATCATCAACTCAAAAATGCTTCCATGGCTTCCCTGCAACAATACAAACATGCAAACACACTCAAAATTCGGGAAAACAGTTCTATGGGTGTCCATTATGGAAGGTATTGTTGAATGTCAAATTTCGTGCGACATATGCTTTTAAATTGGGATTTCATTTAGAATTAAATTAGTTGATTGGTTGAATTTTGTATTAAACCTTAGGCAGGGCACGATTGCAAATACTTCAAATGGGTGGATGGTCAAGCTTATAATAACCCCGCCAATGAGTCCATTCAAAGCGTAAGAGTTGTTGAAGAACACGGGGCAACCACTCGGCAAAATCTTATCTACCAACAACCGACTTCAATGAATGACATTATGAATATCAAAACAGAAAATTTCGTTTTGAAAGTTGTACTTGGTGTGGTGGTACTTGTGGTGTTACTTGTTGTCTTCGTTGTCCAATTTGTAACCTTGTTGGTTAAATTATGATAACTACTCATAATCGTATGTTTACCAAGACAATGTATTCTGGTTCCTTGTTTATAAAACGAGGATTTTCTGCAGGTAAAACATGAATATTTCTTGAATTAATCACCAATTTCCTTGAAAACATCCTTGAATTGTCATCACAATTTCAAATACAATTACCACATGTTGTTAGTACTCTGCCATTAGACGCGGGTTCTCCTGAATATATTTCATTTGTCATGAATATTCATGTACACATATTCGATGTTATTGCTCTGAAATTTTACTCTTTTTGCCCTGAACAATAGTACGTTTAGTATGACCATGATACGTTTTGTCCTGAAATGGAAATAGTCAAAAGTAGTAAATGCGAGATTACGGGCAACCATAACAAACATAAACGTTTAGGATCTTCATTACAAAACAACCATAACAAACATAAACGTTTTGTCCTGAAATGCTAGCATTACATCCCTAAACAACCATACCAAACACCATAAAAAACAGCAAAAAAAATTACAAAACATCCCCACGGCCATCATCACTGGGCCAGAGAAAGATCTGGAGTGTCCAGCACCACATACACCTTGACGCCGGCGACCCTCTCGCCGAGGCGGGCAAGGTCGTCATAGTCGGATTGTGTCTGCAGCGGTTGAAGAAACCGCTGGCCGGCTGATGGGACCTGTTCAAAAACTAAGGATTTTGAACCGGGAGAGAGCATGCTTATCTGACCATGGACGTACCAGATGTCCATCTTGTTGGCTGGAACTTTGAGGAGTTGGGTTCTCCTTCCCCTGTACTCGTGCGTAGTCAATAGGGCCATCACCCCGGTCGATGGCGATAGTTTCCCATCCCAATACACTTGCAGGAAAACGTTCGAGTCGGCCATGTTGCAAGAGATTTTTTTCGAAATGAGAGAGGAGTGCGAGGAGTTTGAGACAGGAAATGTGAGGGGTTGTGACAAGGCAAGAACGCTATTTATACACAAGGATGAGTGGATAACGGAGTTAATGACGGGTAGTTGAGGGATCAAACAATATTTAATTAAAAATTAAGAGGGGTCAAATCGGGTATGCATTGGAAAGGATGACTTTGAATAAAATTTCTTCATCATGACCTGACAAAAGATATTACATAATGTAAGAGAGTAGAAGAACCTGACAAAGCTTATTGCCGAAGCTTTGGTTTTATTCGAAAACTAGTTAACCCCATCTTTAAAATAGCTTATTGCCAAAGCTTCGGTTTGATAACCATTTAAAAACGTTGTCTTTTCCTACGGTTATTTACCATTGTGATGTTTCTTCGAGTTCCGCCATAAGTCGTGGGATGACTTGGAATAAGATTTATACAAATTGACCTGACAAATATCAATATGTACTGTAAATATCTATTGTGGACTGACTTATTTAACAATTAGAATAAAGCTTTGGTCTGAAGAACTAACCCCGCGGTTATAAACTGTTTTAACTGTTTTTAACCGTTTTTAACTGTTTTTGTACAGGTTCTGTTGTTTTATTTTTCGAATTTTTTAATCACCCTCATGAATGTAACCCTAACCGCCACCAACCCAAACAACTATTTATATACCCCCTCATCCACATTCTTCCTCATCCACAATCCGCTACAAAAACTTTTCGAATTTCCTCATCCAAAAACATCTTCGAATCACCCTAACAACTCTAATTTCCGTTCTCGTGCTTCTTTTGTTTCCATGGCTTATGAGCCTGACAACCATGAATGGGACCTTAATGATCACTTCGTTTACACAACTGTCCACACCGGAGGGAGACTCATCCCTTCAAGGGGACAAGATGCCATGATTTCCACCCATGTCTACCAAGGCGGACGGAGGCAAAACTGGAGGGCCCATGCTGAAAGGGTACGGGAAATCCATGGGTTACTGAACCAACTATTTTATTTTAACGATTCCGATCTAGGCGCCTCTTACTTCTTCGAAGTAGTTCCCCCCCATGGCGGGCCTCGTACCTTGAGGGCCTTACAGCGCCGCAGAGACGTTGTCGCCCTTGCCGCCCAAGGTAGAACCGTTGCTCTCATCAACATATTTATCACCCAAGATGTTGTTGATGAACTTCCGCAGCGTGACGGCCCGGAATCATCTGTCTCCTCCGCACATAATTAGTATCTGATGAAGGAATCTAGTTTAGTGACAATGTAATACAGTGTAGTATTTTGGAGGTTCTGTTGTTTTATGATACGTATGTCAAGTAGGAAGATGATAATGGCATATAGTGACTATATATAGTCAGTAGGTTATGAGATAGTATATTTGGTATGGTATGTTAATGTCGCAGGAATTAATATTTCATGTAAAGTGGGAAGACGATAATGTCATTGGATGACTTTGAATAAGATTTTCCTACGGTTAATTACCATTGGATGACTTTGAATAAGATTTCTACAGATGACCTGACTAACATCAATAAGCACTGTAGTTCGCTTTTATGGACTGACGTAAATCCATAGTCTCGCCTGACAAATAAGAATATGCATTGGAAATGGTGACTTTGAATAAGATTTCCTACGGTTAATTACCATTAAATGACTTCGAATAAGATGTCTACAAAATGACCTGACAAAGCTAAATACGTACTATAAGTCAATATTGTTGACTGACGTAAGTAAAAAAAACCAAAATTAATATGGTCGCAAGAACTAACCCCGCGGTGAAAACCGGTTTTAACTGTTTTTTACCGTTTTTATCCGGTTTCGTACCTTTTTTTCCCGGTTTCATAACCGTTGACATGTAGCACAAATTTAGGTTAGTGTGTACTTTAACCCCCCTCTTTTTCAAGGCTATTTTCAAATAATAAACCCTGTAACCTTTTTTAACTGTTTTTGTACCATGTTTTTATTTGGTTTCATAACCATTTATATGTAGAACAAAGCTTCGGTTTCAAAACCACTTAAAAACGTTGTCTTTTCCTACGGTTATTTACCATTGTGATGTTTCTTCCAGTTCCGCCATAAGTCATGGGATGACCTAGAATAAGATTTCTAAAAAATGACCTGACAATGCTAAATAAGTACTGTAAATTTATAATGTGTACTTTACCCGCCCCCCCCCCCCCCCCCCCCCCTTTTACATGCTATTTTTCGATTTCCAAACCCTTTAAATGTAGGAAATATTAGGTTTCAATGTGGGAGTTTTTGTACGATGATTTCCAATAACTGGAAAGGATGAATTTGAAATAGATATATCAAAACAACCTGACAAATGTGAATATGTACTGTAAATCCGTAATCTGGCCTGACTTAAGTCATAATTTTCCCCCCTCTTTGGTTTTATTCGAAATCTAACCCCACCATTTTAAATGAAAACATGCTGAAAACATTCGAAATCTAACCCCACCTGGGTGCCTTTTGATGTAAAACCAATATCTTGGCTGACATAAACACCATCACAAGCATGTAAACATGCTGAAAATAGTATCTCTGAAATTCAAATACAATTATAAGTCGTGTTCCTAGCCAAATGTTTCCCAACAACACAATGCAATCACCACATTACATCAAAAGTCCTTAAAGACCATCCCAACAACATCTAAAAATACTATGAGCCATTTGACTTCTATGTGCATCTATGAATTTGTCCGACGACATATCCAATTTTGACATGCCGAGAATCAATAACTCAATGTACTTCAATGTGTAGACCCCACAATCTCCTCTACACGATGTACAAAACACGTTAGAATGTATATCAATTGCAGTTTGATAAGGATTTATTTGGGCATAAATACATGTATACTTACCCGCGCTTGTTCTGCTTAAGGTTATGACGACGGGACACCGACATTGGATTATCCAATAACGGTTCACATCTCTTTGCCAGTGGCTCGTACATCTTGACATATCTTGGAACAGTCTCAACGATGGGGCAGATCATATCGAAAATTTCCTTGTCTTTGTACAGATCCACATTGCAGTCATAAACCGTCACACACCAGTTGCATAGATCAATTTCTAAGGCAAATCAGTGCTTTCTTTCGATATTGAAGCACGCGTATATGCGTTCCGCATCATCCCATCTCTTCCCATACTCTCCCGGACATGAACCCATCATGTATGACAACATTTCATCCTTACCCTTACATGGAGAATTTATCTGGAAGCACTCGAATTCCCGTTGCACATAGTTCTGCCAATATGGGTCAAGCACAACCACCTTCGAAAACCGTTGTGGATCCTCTGAAATCCTTTGACGATAAAGGAACATCATTTGCTCCATATGCTGTAATGGTGCAACAATGTTAATCTATCAACTCGAAACTATTTTACACATGCATACTATTTTCAAATAATGCATTGGAATATTACCAAACCGCCCAACCAGTTCTTTGGGGCAAACAATATCTCAAAGAACTCCTTATCCAATGATTGCCCAGCCGGTCCAGTTCGGGGTTCAATACTGCATGATGGTACATATTCATTTGATAATTAAACAAGGATATATATATATATTAGTACATATACAGGCTATATATAAGTTAGTCAGTCCACAAAGAATCAATTTCCGGTCAGAATTCTAGAAGTCAGGCCAGAAAAGTTTTTGAGATTCATTTCATCAATTCCTTATTGAGTAGAGTGGATAAGTCACTAACCTCTCACTCTGCATCCACTTTACCAGCTCTGTCATCCCTTCCACCTTGCTATTTTTGGTAATCTTTTTTGCCAATTTCTGCTCATCCACATTGCGGTAGGGTGATTTTGCCTTGGCGGAAACTTCGCGAGTGCGAGTTGGATATGTCTTGTTCGGAACTTGGCTACCCTTCCTTGGTATGCCCTTCCTCGGCACTTTGGACTCCTTGGTCTCCCCTTCATCACCCCCTACGTCATCAAAATCAGCATGTGATACCTTCTCACCTTGTATTTCAGTCCGCGCCTCAACACCTAGCTCATTAAGCTTCGTCCCTCCCTCCACAACATCTCCCGTTGATTCCTCCATAACTCCTTCATTAACAGTGTTTTGTCCCTCGACATCTTCCTTCGGTTCCTCCACAACTTGGTCATCAACCTTGGTCCTTCCCTCCACATCAGCTCTCTTTGCTACCTCCTCAACATCAACACCTCCGTCATCAACCTTGCTTCCTTCCTTCACAACAGCTTCCTTTACTTCCTCCACAACTCCGTCATGCACACCCTCATCAGACACTGCTTTTGTTGCCACCTCAACTTGTGTTGCCACCACAGTCCCATCATTAACCAACTCATTGATGAGTCCCTCCACATCTTGCGGTGTTGCCTCATTAACCAGCTTCTCATCTGCATATAGTATTGTACAAGTTTGGACAAGAACTGACAGTGGATCTGTTGTATCCCCTTGCTCTTCTTCCTCATCTACTATTGCGACATCTTCACCCGCCTCTTTCTGACCACCTACATTACCTGCATCATACACAACTATTTCACCAGCATTTGGCTCTTCATCCATTGTCTCCTGAAACGATGATATAAGGTCTGAAATAAGCAAATATTTTTCGAATTGTGCTCAAATTGACTGAAATGTGCATATATGGACTGAATACATATATGGACTGAACTTTTTACTGAAACGATGATATATGGTCTGAAATGTGCACAAATGGACTGAAATATGTACATCTGGACTGAACTGTACATATAATAACTGAAAGTTTTGGGCATACATACCTTCATCAGTCTCAGTCTCTTCGGACTCTCCCTCTTTGGAGTCATTGTCTTCGTCATCTTCAGACTCCATCTTTTCCTCTTCATCATTTGCCTCAGACTCCGTCTTTGCCTCCCTCATGCTCTGCTGGTGTTGGGGGATGTTGGGTTCATTATCACTATTAACCTCCCCAGAGAGCTCCTGGTGTGTACTGATGTCTTGATCACTGGATGAAGATGCCCCTGTTCTAGGAGCTTTGGCTCTTATGAACTTGTTTAACTCAATAAATTCCTCCCTTAGAGCATGCATCATTTCATGCAATTCATTCAAACAACACATAATTTGCCTTGGGTCGAAACCCTCAATGTTTCCAGCTTGCCCTCCCTTACCAACTCCCTTGGCCTTTTTACCAGCATTTTTCCTTCTGGGCTTCAAGTGCTTAACAATCTCATTCAAGAATTTGTGTCCTTCCTCCTCCGGGAAATAATAGCTTTCTCCCAAGTCCTCTCCGTCCTCCTCAACAAGGATCTGTTTAGCAGGGAAATTCCCCTCTAGGGCATCAGAAATCGCATCCAAGCTTGGCCTACTCAATTTAAGCCACCTCACACCTCGGGGTTGCACAACTTTAGTAAGCTTTTGGGCAAATGTTCTGCCAATATGGGGCACTGCCTCATACAACCATATCTGAAACAAACAGAATTGGAATTAATCCACAATTATGAACAGAGGCATTAACCTTTCTCAGTTTTACATACTCAACTACTAACACATTACCTGAAATACCATCGGGAAACCCCGTATGGTGTATCCTGCTCTGGCATTGTCTGAAACTACAAGTGCAGCCTGAACTGTCTCCATTCTTGTGTCCAAAGCAGAAGCCAGACTTTGATGGAGGTCAAGATATGCACTCCTACCCCATGGGAAATTATTGAAACGATCTAAGTCTTCCGTCAGTTTGACATGAAAGGGTCTGACCTTCCTCTTCTTATCACCCCCAAGTACAACACCCTCAAGAATTAACAACAAGGCCATCTTCATCTTATATACATTGTCCTCCCGATAGGATAAGAACTTGTTTAAAAGGTTAGCAATAGTAATACTCCTCACCCCAAAAAATTCAAACAATGCATTCTTATCCTGCATACTGTCCTCCTCATCGGGCATCCCACAATTCAGTCCTGTTATTAGCCTAAACTCCTCTATTGAAAACCTACATGGTTGTCCACCAAGATCATACCATGTCTCAAACTGCTTTTTTGTGTCCAATTGCCTAAACAAGACATGGTGAATCAGTTGTGCAGACAGTTTCATGTTTTTCATTATTTTGATTATTGGGCCAAAGGGCCCCTGCATAACTGTCTGCCAGTCTGTTCGAGTTAGTGTGTTCTCGATAAGAGAAAGATACTGAAGTCGTGAGTTCTGATTTATCCGACCGAAAAACAACTCCTTAGAATGCCACTTGTAACTTATCTGTAATGAATTACATTCACATATACATGACACGTAAGAATGACTTTCATATTCACATAAAAGAGAGGCACCATCTTACTTTGTCAGGTAAAGATATATGTTTTCAGGATACAAAATAACTTGTCAGACTACATTGCGGTTTGCCAGGACAAATGGAAGTTGTTGAGGATAAGTCTTTACCCTATAGTATAACTTACACCTTTGTATCAACATGAATCAGGATACTATGACATTCTAACATTCTAACCACAGAACAAATACATGACATTCATATTCACATAAACCCTAAAACTTACTTTGTCAGGTAAGATAATTCGTTTCGTCAGACAATAATTTCGATTGTCAGGCCATATGGATGTAACAGTTTAGACTACTATAAATTTTGCACATTTCTCTGTGCTCTGTTTATCACATAGCAAATCATGTTCTCATTTTCACATAAGCCTAATTTTAGCATGCATCACATTCAGACAAAATTTGTTTTTTTTTTCAAGAAAATTAAGAGTTAGAGAAGATCACTAACACCGCCAACCGACTTCGATGGCTCCTTCCTCGACCTCTTGGCTTTTGGTTCTTCAGCCATTCTCGGTTTCTTCTTCTGCATCGAAACGACTGGACTTGGTGATTCTTCTTCCTCTGACGAACTGTAGGCTCTCTTCTTTCGGCCCCTCGCCACTGGAGCTGCCTTCGCATTCGCGCTCTCCTCAACCCTTCTCTTCGACTCTGTAGAACCATTCGGCTTCTGCTTCTTCACTCTGCCGTTCGCAGACTGCAAACCTCTGGTCCTCACCATTGTCGATCTAGGGCTTCAGAAAGGGCTTCAAAAAGGGCTTAACAAATGGCTGAACAAAGGGAGAAAGGGCTTCTCGCCTTTGGGGATTTCGGATTTGATGTGAGGAATACGCTTCAAGAGTTCAGGGATGAAAGGAAAAAAGTTGTTCAGCGGAGAACATTAATTGGGGAAGATGAGATGTGCTACCGGTTGAACAGGTATATAATTAGGCTTACTCATATACCCGTTTAACACTTAACTGCATCTTAGGCCGTTTTACTTATTTTGATTTTACCTTTTTGGTTTTCAAAAGTGTTGCAGCTTTATGGCATATTTGCAATACTTTCTAAAACATGATATTTTTGCAAACGGCGTTTCGAAATCTGGTAATTTTTGCTAATACTTCTATTTTCTAAACAAGTTTGGGCTTTGTCAACCTGAATTGTTGTCAACCTGACTTGCATTTTAGGCTTGAATTTTTTATACGACCCATTTGTGGATCTATTGCCAATCCAGTACCAACCTCCAATATCAACCCGTTGTTTTTTCTCACATTCTTGTATTAACCTTTTAATTAACCCATTCCAATCCATTTTCACAAAATTGTTACTCGTTTTTAACAAATGTCGATCCGTTTGTTTCAAGTTTGGGTGCCAAATTCTTCGCTTGAACTAGGGTGATGCTTGAGTTTCCGATCGTGGTAGTGTTTGTGGCTCTTGAAGATTCCTCTTTTATGGGGGAAACGTCATGGTTGAGTTTTCGGTTGTGGTAATCCATTCAACACTTTCGTATGATTGCTCCTGTCTGACTCGTTTTCCGATGGCGCTTTCCTCTGATCGTTCTTTTCTCACCACTCGCTCTTGGTTGTTAAGCTTTTTGATTGCTTTGCTGTAATTTCCAAGCTTGATTTATTATTCTTTATGTCCGGTTTTGAACGACGCCGATATATCGGCCTCTCGATTTACCATTTATGTAGGGTAAGTCGAATTTCCTCATAAAAAACGTGTGAATTGAACACAAGAACCAAACTGACCCTAATTACGTACTCCTTTAATTTGGAGACAAATTGACTTGTGGATGTTAAAAGAGGGCTGACCATTGATTTTAGCGCGGGGATTGCCTTCTTTGCTTCCTCATCTACAACACGCAAATTGTTTTACATGTGTGCCTCGTGTGGAACTATTGACTGTGCTTGCAAGTCACTTCCTCCACGTCCTTTTCTTCAACACATAGACTTTCTTTTGCGCGACTTATTTTACAATGCACATACCGTCATAGTTGTGCGCCGCTTGTGGAACTATTGGATGAGTTTCACTTGGGTTTAGGGCTAATATCTATTGTGGTTTATATTACGTTGCGTGGTGAAATTTTTCGTATTGTGCTTGCCAAATGCGTTGTTTGTAGCATTTTTTGCTATGTTGTTTCCTACCTTAATTAATAAGATGAACGTGATTCTATCTGCAAACGGGTTTTCGCATATGGCATTAATATTTATGGTCTTTTTTGCTTGTTAAATTGTGTGGTCATATTTCGTATTGTCGTTTGCAGAATGCATTGTTCGTAGCTCTTTTTGTTGTGTTGTTTTTTACCTTATGGAATTGAACACGATGACATCTACAAACGAGTGTATATAGGTAGCATTAATATGTATTGGCAATTTTGATTTTTGATGTGCTGCTTGCGGTTGTTGTTGGAGCGGAATGTATTGTTCATAGTGATTTATGTTGTGTTTCTTTGAGCTTAAAGAGTTGAACACGATGCTATCTGCAAACGAGTGTCCGCAAGTGGCAGCAATACAAACATAACCATGTAGGACAACCAGACCCGACCCACAAGGAGGGCGGAAGGGGCGTCGACCTAGGGACCAAAATTCTTAGGTGTCCAATATATTTTAGGTGTATGTATACTAATAGTAGTATGTTTATATCAGACAAGTGAATTAGCTTAGTGGTTTCTACCTCAACTCTCAACTAAAGAAACCTAGGTTAGATTCTCCTTGCGCCCCTTCTTTGTTTCTTTTTTTGACTTTGAAACAAATGGACTCATCAACACAATTTCATTTAGAAAGGGCCACTAGGCCGATAATTCCACGTATACCAATTTCTAAAGTAAAAAATAAATAAATGTAAAATAAGCAATTAATTAGCACATATTCCATTGAATTTAATTAGTACATATCCCTCCAAACACAACCTTACTCTTGGATTTGGAAACTGAAGATCCCTCCAAAGATTTCAAACTTTATTTGGAAAGCCGTCATATATGCACTTCCTATCACGTAACGTCTTAAACGACACTATTACTCTGTTTACTTCACTTGCCAACTATGCCAAACTGCGGACGAAGATCTTAATCATTTGTTCTTCACTTGCCCATTCACTCAATCAATGATTGATATCTACTCTTGAATCAAAACTTCGTTCCTCGTTTTCTCTTCAATTTACATCATATTTTCAATTTAATTTTGAGTACTTCAGGCAATCAAATTCTAATCCTATTTCTCTGGTGGTCCATTTGGACTCATCGTAATAACCTTATCTTTCGACACTCTAGTACCCCTCTTAACTTTTGTCTCTCAGAACAAGCTTGGCGATTCTTTCAAGACTATACACTATCCACTGACTCCATAAAACCAGTAGCCATAAAAAGAAATCGTGCATTGACTACAAACCGGACATGGAAGAAACCTCCTCCCAACTGGGTAAACTTAATTTTGATGGCTCCAAGAAAAACGATAATACTTCACACTTTGGATACATCATCAGAGATCATAATGGAAAAGCTCTTTCTTTTTACCGAGTACAGATCCCCTCCACTTCTATACTCCGTAGTGAGGCGCTAGCAGCACTTTCAGGTATTTAATCTGATGCTAGGCTCAATATCAAACAACTAATTATCGAAGGTGATAATTTACTGGTTATTAATTCTATCTGAGGCATCTGGAAAAAATTATGGGAAATCCACTCAATTATTATGGATATTTCTTCTTTGCTTTTGTCTTTTACTTCTTTTCAGGTCTTCCAATGCTTTCGCGAGGCTAATCGTGCCGTTGATTTCCTGGCAACGCATCCCATCCCGTCTTCTGCACTTCAACAGTTTCAACAACTTATTTCCCCCTCAATTGATCATCATCGTACTCGCCATTGTGTTAGATGGGCCCTAATATTTGCCTATTATAAAAAAAAATTAGTACATATCCCACATTTTTCTCATATACGATGTATTTGTGAATTGTGAAGAACACCAATAGTCTGTCCGTCTATTTGTTTGGTGACGTTAGAGCTTAGAACATGAAGATGATGAAATCCAATCAATCTTATATATATCATTCTCTTCTTTCTTGTTTTTCAATTCAATCTCAAACTCCATCTCTTAATTTTATCATTCTCATTCATCCTCCAATTTCGCCAATTTTCAAATTAGGTCATACTGAAATTTGACTATTGTAGTGACAAATCAAGCTTCTTTTGGAAGAGGTAAGTGAAATTCTTACAATTGGAAAACCAAAATTCCTTCCAAATTTCATTATTGCAAATTTTCTTTTAATTTTTAAAAAGTAGGGAACCAAAATTCTCCATATAATTATTGCAAAAAAATCTTGTTGCACCGTCCTCTTAATTAAGTCCATGTTTTGTTCCAGTCTAACTCATGGTTTATTAGTTTACAAACTGAAAATTATGAAAAGGCAAGAAATTGCTTTGCCTTTTCCGCTTTGCGTAACTGCTTTCCTTAACCTTTTTTTCAAGTACAAAAATTCAAGACAAATTGATTAATCTATCTATCTATCTATTACCATATATTAAAACTCTCCCTTTTTGAATTCTTAGAACGATTCTGATCCTACAAATTTTACGTGTAATTATATGATAATTTTTCTTTTTTAAATCTTTTATGCTTCTATAATTTAGCTAACTTAACTAGTTGATGACACGTTCCATGCACGGGATTGGGTTTATTAAATATTTTTTTATAGTATGATATTAAAATCTTTACTTAATGTGACACTAAAAGATTAATACTTTTATATGTTAATATTTATTATAAATATGAAATACCACAATAATTGAAAGTATTACCATAACTATTCAATCTAAATTTGTATGTCAAGTAAAAAATTACATACCTAGTCATATCAAGTTTTGAAAAACTTTCTTATATATAACATTTGTAGTGGTATTCTGAGGACAACCTTGAAGATCACCAATTAAGATCTTCAACCCACTTCTACTTGTAACTCTAGAAAATGCAACGTAAAGTTGTCCATGAGTAAAAACAGGTTTTGGCAGAAACGAACCCACTTGAGATAGTGATTTCCTTGACTTTTATTGATGGTCATGGCAAAACAAACAACCACTGGAAACTGCCTCCTTTGAAATCTGAATGGGAATCGAGTGTCTGATGGTGTAAGTACCATGCGTGGAATACATACTCTGTGTCCAATATTGCTTCCAGAAATAATTTCAGCTTCTACAATATGACTCCCAAGTCGAGTGACTATCAATCCGGCACCATTACATAGCCCTGCAGATTGGTCAATGTTCCTGAGTAGCATAATGGGAACACCTACCTTCAACTTCAACACATGACTTGGTATACCAGAAGATCGAATGCCACAGTTTGATTCCGCCCTTGATCCAATCCGGGTATTCAACTGAATAAACACTGACATCATCAAAGCCGCTTTCATCTGTTTTGCAAATACTATCTGAGCTAAGATACACTCTTTCATCCCCTTGTAGTAGAGACAACATGTATTCATTCACCTTATCAACAATCTCATAGGTGGGTGCAAGAATAGCCCTCTCTCGATAATACTGAGCAGGATCTTCGATATCCAGAATAGAAGGATATATAGCTTTAACAATTGTTGGAATTGGTTCAGAAGCTTCAGTTATCAACAAATCAAAAGGAATCTCAATAGTTGATTCACCGTCATTTGAGTCGCCTTGATCACCGTCTCCAACTCTTAATATCCATTCTGAAAATTCTTTTGCTTCAACAACTTCTGATTCTGTACCTCCATGTTGTAGTCTCATATTTCTTGTCAATCTTAGAACCTTGCATGAATTCCATAAATATGAAGAATTTATTGTGGAATAAACAACATCTTGTCTGCTTCCTCCAGGCACTACAAGTAGTATTTGTCTAAAATCCCCACCAAATACCACAACTTTACCTCCAAAAGGTTGATTCAAGCTATTTGAATTTGAAGATCGCATCACATCCCTCAAAGACTTATCTAATGCTTCAAAGCAAAATTTGTTAACCATTGGAGCTTCATCCCAAATTATAAGCTTGGCCTTTGAAATCAATTCAGCGAGTTCTGTACCAGGCTTGATATTGCAGGTGGAGTCTTGGTGAATCTGAATAGGTATTGCAAATCTTGAGTGAGCAGTTCTTCCACCTGGAATCATCAGGGCCGCAATACCACTTGAAGCAACAGTAAGAACTATTTCACATCTAGAATGAATAGTAGCAGAAAGAGATCTCCATATGAATGTTTTTCCTGTTCCACCATGCCCATACAAAAAGAAAACCCCACCATTGCTTGATTCAACAGTAGACATGATTTCATCATAAACCTCTTTTTGCTCATTTGTTAATTTAGAAAGTAAGCTCCGATGCTCAATTATCAACTCTTCTCTATTGTGTCGAAGCTCATCTTGAATCAACTTGTTGAGGCCATCTGAAATCAAACTCTGATCAGGTTGCGGCATCGATGGAAAATATTTCAAGCTACTTCCATTTTTGTGTAACAACTTTTCTATTTCTGCAAGAGCAAAATTCTGCAATTGTTGCTCACTAAGGCATAAATCTGCACAAACAATTCATATTAATTTTAATTAGTAGTAAGAATTTGATAAAAAAAATCATGAGGAAAACTGATAGGATAAAACTTTGTTTAGAATTTCTCACATATATGAGCTGACAATTGAACTAAATATATAATTCAATAGATTGTACAAAATCATGATAAAAATCTTATTTCAGCTGGTTATTATCAGATTAAATGGTAGAGCGTTATAGTCTCAAAAGAAAGATAGTTGCTACATATATACTGTTTTTTTAACATAAGTAATTTTATTATACTAAAAGTAACAAAAATTTACTTGAAGTTATTTGGATCTCTCATGATAATGTTGTAACAGGATATTTATCATGATAATGGTTCAAAAAGGCATATTCAAATGTGAATTATTAGATAAATAACATGATATTTATACAAAACCATACCTCTCATATTTTATCATTTTTTTATTATATTGAAATCTATTTTTATCTAAGATCATAACGTATAACGTAATAAATATAGTAAATTTACGAATGTGGAACACACTTACCAATTAAATATACGTCTTCTACGTGATTTAATATGACATCAAAATTCACGAAATCGAATGTGTTTCGTGGTATTGAAAAATAATCAATTTGTTGCACTTTAGTAGTCTTGAAAAATATCATATTAAGGGGAAGACGACAATAACGATAACTACCACCGTAACTGTCCAAACCAAAATTGGATATTAGATATACACCATATTGAGCTATGGTAGAAAATTTGATGAACAATGATTTTTACATAAAATCATAAAGTTTTATCCCCTGTAAAATATTTAAAAATTGTGTTAATATCTGAAGAGATAAAAAAATAAATGTCTTCATAACAACAAAATTTTAAAAAGTTGCTTACCTTGTCATCAACCAAAACCATTTCTTTACCAGTGATAACATCCTTATTATTATATAGAGTTCTATTCCACATATGCAACACACGAACTCGAATCTTCCAAGTGACATTAATCTTTAACTTGAGATCTTCAATAAAGTGTAAATTTTCTGCCATTGTACCTTTAGAGGAAGAAGAGGTTTTTGTAGAGTAAACTAATAAGAATATAAATTAGGGTGAAATAAGTACATCTATAGAGAGTTTAAATAAAGAGAGCTTGATATATAATACAATAAAAATATATATAAAAATTATCTTATTTTTTACCAATAGGTAACCTATATTTTAAACTACCTTTGATAATGAAAAGTAAGATTTTTGTTCTAAAGATAGCTTAACGCACAACAGTTTCTTAATCGCTTCGTATAAGATATTTTTGCACTCACGTGTTATAGGGTGACAAATTGAAAATGATCATTAATTAAATTTTGACTTTGAGAGTATGTCTACGGTAAAAAAAAATAGTTCTAAAGATAGCTGGTAAGATTTTTTATATGGTAATTTTACTTAGTTATAGATTATAGGATTAGATTAGATTGATAATAAATAAATAAAGATATATGTAAGAGAAAATATATTATTATACAAAATTATTATATCTTATACGTAAGAAAGTGTTATTAATATTTATGCAAATTATATCTTTTTTTGATAAAAAGAAGATATTTATATCTATTTCTCTAATAATAATTATTATTGTAGATTAACTAAGAAGATAATATCTTCTTAGTTAAATTATCTCTAAAACAATTTTCTATTTTCATCTCTAATAGTTATTATCTCTAATAATTCGAATTTACTATTTTTGAAGTGAAATAATAAGATAAAACTTTTATATTGTCAAACTTAAATTAGTTTTAAATAGTTATGGTAAAAATATTTATTATTTAGTTTTAAATTAGTATATATATATAGTTATGGATTTATTAGTTTTGGTAATAATAATTATTTTGATAAACATAATTATTATTTAGTTTTAAATTAGTATATTTATAGACAGTTATGAATTTATTAGTTTTTAAATCATAAACAATTATTATTTAAAAAATTCGAAATTACTATTTTTAAAGTGAAATAATAAGATCAAGTTTGTATATTGTAAATATTATTTAGTTTAAAATAGTTATGGTAAAAATTCATAAATAAAATAAGAAGATATAATTATTATTTAGTTTTAAATAGTTATGAAAATAAACAATAAATAAGATATTAGTTATGGAAATAAACAATAAGATAAGATATCGGATGAGGTGGTGGATGAGGTGGAAGATGAGGTGGCATAGCTCAGAGGCCGACACATAGGCGAATTAAATATGGTGACGACACGTATGCGAATTGAATGTGAGGCCGACACGTAAGATTTAGGCTTCTGCTTTAGTATATATATAGATATAGATTTTAATTTATCACCAAATATCTAAACAAAATATCTTAACAACCTCTAACAACACATATAATAAAATAATTATGAATTTTTTTAAATTGTATCAACCCATTTTATTCAACATACAACCCCGATTAAATTAAATCGTTAGTTAATACCTATATAAAATTGTATCAACTTAGTTAATACCTATATAAAATTTCAACCATCAAGGATCATCTCTATATTTATCTTTTATTTTTTACCTTGAGGTGAGTTAAGTTTAATAATGTTTTTCCTATATAAACACTAATAAAAATTTCTTATCAAAAGGCATATGGATATAATGAAATCTAACAAACTAAATTGAACTAATCTAATCCGTGCCATATACAAATAAATTTAACATCTCCATTATCATATTATTTGAATTAATTCAAATTGATACAATTTTATATAAAGTTATAATTTGTTAAGATTTCTAAAGATAATTTTATAATTTGTTAAGTTTTTGTATATAAAATGAATTAAAATTATATAAATAAAAAAAGAGTGAATAAGAAAATGACATGTAAGAAGGGTTTGTTAAGATTGGTATTTTATAATTTGTTAAGATGTGTAAAGATAATTTTAAAATTTGTTAAGTTTTTGTATATAAAGTGAATTAAAATTATGTAAATCAAAAAGAGCGAATAAGAAAATAACACGTAAGAATGATTTGTTAAGATTGGTATTTTGTAATTTGTTAATATTTGTAAAGATAATTTTATAATTTGTTAAGTTTTTGTATATAAGGTTAATAGATAGATAGATAGATATTCATATTTAAGAGGTTAATTATTAATATTTTTGATTCAATATATATGACATACAAAACCGTGTTTGACACGGGAATTACACTAGTTATATATATATACAACTCTCCCCTTTTGAGTTCTTAGAACATTTTTGAGCCCACCATATTTACATGTCATTTTTTAATTTGTTCTTTTTTTTAATTTTTTTTTTACTTAAAAAAACCATTTATCATATCAAAATTTATATGTAAATATTTAGATTACAATTACTTCTAAAACCAACCAAACTTTAAAGTGACAAATAATATTGTAAATAAATGTAACCATCAATCTATATATCTATATATATCTATAAAATCTTCACTTGATAGATGTCACATTTTTAAGATTTAATGACAAATTATTTATGAACTTGAAATAATTGATGATGAATAAAAAATATGTATGAAAATATCAATATACTATTTGAAATATAATTCAATTGGGTTTTATTTGATTCTCCAATTGAGTTAATTTAGTTTATTAATAATTACGAATAAATATAAGTGCCCAATATATATAATAATAAAAACAATGAGCAAATTAATATGATTATATTTTCAATAATATCGTCTCAATGTCTAAAAAATGAATTGAATATTACAAAAGGTAAAAAAAAAAAAAAAGCTAATAAAAGTAATATTCTATCAGCAAACTTAAGAAGTTATAAAAAGAATATAGATATTAAACATATTGTTGAAAGATTGACAAATAACATCGTACTAACCTATTAAATTGAAGAAAAAATAGTATATTTCGATTCATAACTTCAATCTCGGATACTATTCACTCTAAATATACAAAAATAAAATGTTCTTGGGAATTGGTTAAGTAACATGTATAATCGTAATTTTTACATATATTTAGAGTGAATTTTTTTCTATAATGTTTATATATATAAATTCAATCACTTTATTTCTATTAGTATATATATGTTTGGAGAAAGTCTAATATAACTGCATGTCAATATATTCTCATTTCATGTATATCTTATCTTTTATAATCACGTAGTCATTAGTTTGTAATCATGTGACGTTTATTCATATACTTAAATTTTCTTTCATAAATATAAGTCGGCTCGTGCATGGCACAAGGGTTTAAACTAGTATTTAATAGAATCTCTCAATTTGTATTTTTGTAAATCAAAGAACCTAATTACGTGTATTATACTTGGATTAAGATTTAAGATGCTGAATAACTTTTAATAGATTCAGTCTTTAAATAATTATGTGATAGATTCAGTCTTTAAATAATTATGTGTATATTTTATGTTTGGTCCAAATGTCCAAGAGAAAATGAGTTTGCATTCTTTTTTTTGTCGATGTGTATTTTTGTTGATGTGTATTATTTCATTCTTCTGTCTTTCTCATGTATTTGACAAGTAATTTACTTCTGGGATATAGCTTAGACTTATTTAATTATTTGGCTCCCTACTACTTTTTGCGTTTGAGGAGTTTTTGTTCTATTTTTATTATTACTATTCTCAGATAATTTCTTATAACGTTGCCTAAAAAGCATTTACTTGGAAATCAAAAACGAAAAAAAAGAAGAAAAATGGCTGAAAAATTCACAGAATCACAAAGAGGAGCTATAGTTAAGTTTGTTTCAAAACAAACAAGTCATTCTCAGGGTTTTGATGGATTAGATGTACCTAATGTGGAGCACTCTGATGAACACGTAAGTTATAATAATCAGATCAATGAGGATATTAGTCATTTGAGTGAGCATGATGTTGTACCTAATATGACAAATGTTGAGAATTTAAGTGTTGATGAACAATTGACCCCTCCTTTGGATATATATATGATACCAGAAATTGGGAAAATATGAACAATAAATCAAGAGACAATTTAGTTGAAAAGGGGCCTATTAGAAAACTGAATCTTGTGTTTCCCTTAGATAATATTCCTAGCCATTTTTCTTATGCTTATTATTTTAGAAAGTTAAGTAATGGGGATATTAGTGATAGAAAATAGTTGGTTTACTCGAAGCATATGGATAAAGTTTATTGTTTTTGTTGTAAGATGTTTAAATTTGTTGGTAACAAAAGCTTAGTAGCAAATAATGGGTACAAAGATTGGAAGCATCTTAGTATTAGACTTGGACAATATGAGAATAGTGTTGAGCATATTACTAACATGAACACTTTGAATGAATTGAGAATAAGGCTAGACAAATCTCAAACAACTGATAAAGATTTGCAACAAGAAATTACAAAGGAGAAAGAGCGGTGGAGAAATGTTATAAGGAGGATAGTTTATGTTGTCAAATGTCTTACAAAAAATAATTTGGCTTTTCGAGGATCAAATGAGAAACTTTACGAAGAGAGTAATGGTAACTTTTGAGGATTGGTTGAGATGATTGCAGAATTTGATTTGATTATGCAAGATCGTATTAGATGCATTCAAAATCATGAGATTCATTATTATTATTTGGGTCATAAAATTCAGAATGAGTTGATTTCTCTTTTGGCTCATAGTGTTAAGAGTTCTATCATACGACTCATCAAAATGGCAAAATATTTTTCCGTAACTCTTGATTGTACCCCAGATTTGAGTCATCAAGAACAAATGACCTTAATAGTACGATGTTTGAATATGTCAAATGGCAAAATACAAATAGAGGAGTACTTTTTAGAGTTTTTTTATTGTGAATGATGCATTTGGACTAGGACTCTTTAATGAATTAATGATGTATTTAAATCTCTTGATCTTAATATTGATGGTGTGAGGGGACAAGGGTATGACAATGACTTTAATATGAAAGGAAAACACCAAGGAGTTCAAAAGAGATTGCTTGAAATAAATCCAAGAACATTATATATGCCATGTGCTTGTCATAGTCTTAATCTTACACTTAGTGATATGGCACATTCTTGTGTTAGAGCTATTTCATTTTTGGAGTTGTACAACACATATATACACTATTTTCGAGTTCTCCTAAAAGATGGAAGATTTTACTTGATAATGTTATGAGCTTAACATTGAAATATTTATGTAATACTCGTTGGGAGAGTCGAATAAAAAGTGTTAAGGCAATTAGATGTCAAGCTTCCGGAATAGTATTGGCTTTATCGAAATTACGTACATCTTGTGATGATGCCAAGTCAAAAAATGAAGCTAAAAGTTTAGCAACTACAATTGAAAATTTTGAGTTTTTACTTGGCATTGGTTATTTGGTATGACATTTTACTTGCCATAAACATGGTTAGTAAAAAGTTGCAATCTAAGTCTATGCGTATTGACTCTACAGTAACACAATTGGAATGTGTAATGTCATATTTTGAAACTTATAGAAATGAAGGGTTTGTCTTGAGTGTGAACACTACCAAGAATCTTGCATCAGATTTGAATGTAAAGCCTACTTTTCAAACAAAACATCGAATATTTAGAAAAAAAACAGTTTGATGAAAATGAGCATGAGGAAGAAATGCAATCACATGAGGAGTCCTTTAGAGTTAATTATTTCCTTGTTATTGTAGACATGACAATTGCTTCATTAAAAACTAGATTTGAGCAACTAAAGATGTTTGAAAGTATTTTTGGATTCTTACCTACTTCAAAGAACTTGAAGATGTTGAACAATAATGAGCTTAGAGAATGTCGTGTAAGATTTCATGTTACTTTTACTCATATAATGTGTCAAATGTTGATTTAGATTATCTTTTTTCATAATTGAAAGTGTTACAAATGTGTTTACCTGATGTGGATATGTCAACTATTGAAATTCTTGATTTTGTTAAAGTTGCAGATTGTTATCCAAATGTTTCAATTGTTTGTCGTATTTTATTGACTGTTCCTATAACGGTAGCATCAACTGAAAGAAGTTTTTCCAAGTTAAAGTTATTAAAAACCAATTTAAGGTCATCTATGTCACAAGAAAGGTTGAATGGTTTGGCTATTTTTAGTATTGAAAAGGATATGCTAAAATGTTTGGATATTGATACTATTATTGATAACTTTGCATCTAGGAATGCTCGAAGAAATCGTTTTACATGATCATTTATTTGATTTTTGATTTACAGGTGAAAGATTGGTGATGAATGGTCTCATGGAAATTGATTATGCTAGTGATTTGTGGATTTGTTGTTCCTGTTGCTTGTTGTTGCTAGAGTGTTGATTATTCCCCTATTGCTACTATATGTAATGTTGTTTTTGTTGAGCTATATACAATGTTGTTATAGCTCTATTTTGTTTTTGTTATTATGCTCTTTTGTTATATCTCTACTTTTATTTTTATCGCAGACATTCATCGTTTTCTAGTGTAATATGCAACTTTGCATTGTTCTAAATATTAATCATATGAGAATTTAAGTAGGATATGTGGTATGTATTTTGCATATGTGTTAAGTAAAATATTAGGGCCCTCTAATATGAGGACAACCCCTTCCCTTACCCGCATCACATCGAAAATTCATCAACACTATAAAAGAGAACACAGCGATGAGAATACTAAAGGTTGCACTAGATGGATTTTAAACAACGAGCAAGACACAACGCCCCACTTGGAGACACGACGGTGAACAATAGGGAAACCACGCCACATGACCAATTCATAATGGCATGTCGATAAATAACACGGAACCACGAGGTGGTACTTAGAAAGGCAAAAACTTATTAAGCGAAAAAAGGAAACAAAAATAGCAAAAAGATAATTCCGAAGTTATATAGCATGAAGAAATTGGCAAAATAGCCATAGAGGTGGTGCGCCAGACTAAGGCGCGCCAGACTGGTACACCTGAACTAGGCGCACTGGTGCGCGCATAAAAAGTGTACCACTCTGGCACACCATATTGGGGCGAATCAAAAGTGTGGGCCAATTAAAGGCCCATTTGGCGTGCCATAAAA
This sequence comes from Rheum nobile, assembly GCA_027886185.1. NCBI lineage: Eukaryota > Viridiplantae > Streptophyta > Magnoliopsida > Caryophyllales > Polygonaceae > Rheum > Rheum nobile. The sequence goes on along the minus strand of WOAB01000584.1, from coordinate 10,932 downwards.
TGGTGCACCAAGGAATTGGCAATGAGAATCCCAACGCTTGTTCTATCATGTAATGTGTAGTACAAGGTTGTGACGTTATATATCGATCGAGAGGTTTTTGTATGCTTGTATTTGAGTACTATATATGTATACAAAACTAAGAGAAACTTTTGGTGTATGTCAGAATCGACCTTTTGATTAAAGTTTGGTTTATTTTAGTCTAATTAAACTAGTGGTGTTTTTCTACAACTCTTAAATTCATATCCGGACCATCTCGATTTAAATTCTAAAAGGAGTCGAATCCTACTGATTTGAGGACGGAGAACATAATGGTAGACTTGGAATTGATCAATTCGAATGGAAAAAATACGAATATAAAAAAATTCGGTTACGAAGCAAACAAATATAAAATCTTAGGGACACTAACAAGAAAAACAATTAACTATAAAACACCAACACGGAATAATCCTAAATCCATAGCCACCAACATAAATTTTTATTAATTTGATGGTGGTTTTGTGTAATTTTCTCTAAATATAAATGTCTTCTGTAATATACCGTAGATACTAAGCTAATTAAAAGGACTGACAGTACATGACCGAATTCCTCTCCCTTCCTGGCCCAAACCCTCATCTTTCGCCCATCTCCAGCATCCATGGCCGCCGCTTCCCCTTTAACATCCCAAGCAGCGCTTCTTCTTCAGAAACAACTTCGAGGTAATACCCACACGCCTCAATTCCCATTTTCCACAGCATATCAATTTTCTTCTCTTTGATGTTGTAGGTTTCTGTGCTTTTTATGGCCAATTTACCCGTGTTAAAATCTCTTCTGGATGATTCTCCAGATCTCACGAGGAATCCAGTGGATGGCTTCTCGGCGGGGTTGGTCAACGAGGAGAACTTGTTTGAATGGAATGTCACCATTATCGGCCCCCCCGATACTCTCTAGTCTGCCTCCGCTCCTTATATCTTATCTTCACTAAAATTTCCTCAATATCAGTTTATCCACTGGAATTTGTACTTGCTTTCAAGTTTTAAATTGTTTCATGCTGTTTACGGGAGTAATCAATAGGTTGAGAGTTGAAGCTTTGTGAATTTTCAAACCCAAGACCCCCTTCTGTAATTCGTTAGCTTCAGTTAGGAATGCTTGTTGTTCTTTTTCACCTTCAAGGCTAATGATTTATAGTGGTTGGAACAATTTTTTCCTATTTCGTGTTTGTGTGTTTCTTCTAGACTATATTTAGCTAATGTTGATTCTCTGTAATGGCAGTGAAGGAGGATTTTTTAATGCCATTATGACATTTCCTTCGAATTATCCACTTAGCCCGCCAACTGTGAGGTTTACATCAGAGATGTGGCATCCAAATGGTTGATCACTTTTGCTTTAATTAATTGATTTCATCATCTTGAAGTTTTTTGTTCTCCAACACCATTAGCTTTTATAAGTATTGCCTTTCTTCTTGAAACTACAGTGTATCTGGATGGCCGGGTATGCATCTCAATTCTTCATCCTCCCGGTGATGATCCAAGTGGCTATGAACTTGCAAGTGAGCGATGGTCGCCCGTCCACACTGTAAGTGTTGTATCAATACTTGGCTCTAAAACTTTTCACTTTCTTTCTGTTTATCTTATATCTGTAGTTTAAAGCATAGTAAGTAAACCTTAATTTGATAGATTTAATGACTGTATACAGTAGAGATTGCCACATTGGTGTGCAGTTCGCTTCCGTCAGAACTATGTTTTGCTAATCATTTGGGTACTGTGTTCTGAAAATGGCACATATTGCAACTACTTACTGGCATGTAACACTTAATCGTAATGGTTTTTCTTTTGAGCTACAGTCTACCCTATTCCATTTTGATCCACGGTTTTAGTATGAATATGGGGAAGAGGAAAACCCCGAAAGGGCATGTATGTTTCACTTCGTTCACATGCTTCCTCTTCGTAGCTCACAAAACATTGAGGAGAATAACACTTGCAACAACAAGTTGCCTCATAACACTATCGGGTTCACCCAGAATTTTCAAGCTTGAACCCATTTTGCAATTTTGAGCCTTAAATAACCTATCAGTGAGTCCTTGAACATTAGTTAGAATTCCATTTAATGCGACATTTCAAGAAAATTATCAAAATGCTTACCGGTTAACGCCCTTTGGAGTTTTCTTCTTCTTATCGGGATTGTATCCAACCAATCCGAGCCTCGAATCACCAATGTGTGAAGAATTTTGGTATTGATTATTAACTCAGCTGAACCGTAACTCCAATTAAATTTGCTAAATTCTTTATTGGAGTTCTCAATCGAGCCAAACTCATCTTGAGCACCAAGTCCAATTCTGAACTCAATTGAATCCCCCGAATTTTAAAACTTAACTTGTAAATGCACATTTTAATCCACACTTAAATGAATAGCATATTTTAGAATTGTCATCCCGAAGTTTTACCTGAATTCAGACACGTACCTTTTCCAAAAGGATGAACACTATTGAGGGAGACCTGACAGTCTACTGCACTGTGCAATGGTGCCAAAGTCCTGGATGCGTGATGAACAGTAGAGGTGTGGTGTAATTCGAAAATGCGTAGGCAGTAGCAAGAAGTGGTGGTGCGCCTAAAAACTCGGTGGTGCACTGATTTAGGTGGCTCAAAGGGCAGTGAGCACTTACTTGACCAGAGCAGTGATTAAAAATACCCTAGGCGACTCTAGGCTAGGGTTATGTTTGTAATTCCCTCTTATGTATGGAATGTTGGACTCGTAGCAAGAAATGCAAGCAGCTCATCATGTGGTATCCCAAAGAGCCGGGTTTGATCCTTTATTCCTTCTATTATTCATTGATTGAACCCAAAATTAGATAAGTTTGCAAATAGTTCACCACCGTATCAGAATAAGAATGTTCAGGTAATTGTATATACCTATAAGAGTATAACAAAACATATAATGTTTTTGGCAGGTTGAGAGTATAGTTTTGAGTATCATATCAATGCTTTCAAGCCCCAATGATGAGTCGCCTGCAAATGTTGAAGCTGCTGTAAGTTGTTGTTGTTCCTTTCTTTATCTTTTAATTTAATGACTTGATTGTTAATGTCTGGGTCATGTTAGTCTAGATTCTCATCTGCTACTACTGAATATACCCGCTTTTGAGTAATTGCTTCTTAACAGCAGTGAGCTAATATTTGGTGTGCTTTTCCTTATATTTTGAGTAATTGTCTCTGATCTAGTATTGGATTAAAAGGTGAAATGGCTGAATCTTTTATAATTAACATGAGGTGTTAAATGTCTGCAGAAGGAATGGAGAGAGAAAAAGGATGAATTCAGGAAGAGGATCAGCCGATGCGTGAGGAAGTCTCAGGAGATGCTATGATGCGTCAGTCGAGCTCTCATCGTTCCCTTCACTTGGTGCAGGCGGGAATGATTCCAGGTATTGGTTGAGGCTTGCTTTGTAATTTTCGTCCATGTCCATGTCCATGTCCATGTCCATGTCCATGTCCGAGTGAGGGCATCCAGTTGATGCTGTGTATCGGGGTATATGCTATCTTTGAGGTTGTGCAACTGATAACATAAATCCAAACTCAAGATGATGATTATATAAAAGTTATGTTATGTTATCCTGTCTGCAGTTCTTGCAGCGTCTGCACGAAGCTTTTTCCCCAAAACCTTGCTATATTTTCATCAATCTGTATGTTTTTTTTTTTATCGATTAGAGACTCAAGTATAAAGTTCGCTGTTTTGCTATTTGGTTGTTTTTTGACCCTGTTTTTGGCTGTTTGGTGTTTTTTTTACCCTGTTTTTGGCTATTTGTTTTTTTTTGTTTTTTTGATAAGGTAAGAATTAAACTATCGACTTGAAAACCAACTTATAACATCATTACTTATGAGAAAATTTTGAGTTGGTCGTGAAATTTCCAGTGAATTCGAGTGGCTTAGGTTTGTAATAAGATCGGCCATTGAGTTAATTTCACGAAAGATATGAATAATTTGGGGTGTGTCAAATGATTGTAACAAAAAAAGGATATAAAAAATAATAATTTCGATCTCCCATGTAAAAACCCATATTCATTTGAAAACATTAAGAATTGTTAAGTTGTCACTTTTGTTCTCTAGTTTCATATCTTTTCCTTTTAGGAGGGCATTGTGGAATGCCCGAGCCTCTGTTTTTAGCGCATTTGGTTTTCTACAGTTTTCAGCGTGGATTAGAATGGGTTTTGCTTATCATATCTGAATATGAAACCAATAGATGAATTCCCATTAATTTTAGTGGACCCATTGAGGTTTATTTTTAAAAATGTTATTTGGTGGTTTTTCCATCTTTAAGTATTTCCGTTTCTTCTTATCTGTATTCCTATTAATTGTGTTGTTATTAACAGCGGTGCAATCAGAATTTCACACTTTCGTTTTGTTCCAACTAGAAATTAGATCTTGTTTGTATTTTGTCAAATCTTTGATAATATCATATGATATGTTGTCGTTAGAAAAAGTAGAAAAAGTTTTCTGATTTCTCTAATACCATATGATATGCTCCATCATGTAATTGCCAATTCTGAGAATTGTATGTTTGTTAACTTATTCCTATTTACTTCCATAATTTCTTCTATTCTGTTATTTGTGTAATCAATTTTTTAGATACATTGCCTCGTTTCTGTATTTATTTTGGAGATTGTTTGTAATGTATAGTTATATTGTAAGAGGACGTGCTTTGTGTCTCCATTTTGGTAATTGCAAGATATGTATCTTGGCGGGATTGCAATCCTCTTTTCATGTAGTCTGATTTTGGTTGGTAGTCCGTTCTTTACTATTTTTCAAAGGAAATTTTGAACACTGGGGTATTTTTCAATTTTTCATATCCAGGACGACACATGTACTATATCGTGTATTTTTAGTAATAAGTTTCATTTTAAAATTTATAAAAAATCAACCATTCTTGCTAGATTTTCTAATACATGTGGTCAATGGTTTGATTAATAGTGGGGTTGTTGTTATTAAAGAGACGGGAAGAGTTTGATCAAGTTTTATTGTATTCAATTTCTTATCTTTATCTAAAATTTCTTTAACACTAGCGTTGGGATTAAATCTTGGCTTAATGTTCACAACATCACATAATGGTTCTTTGAGAATGCATTTATCTTTCCAAAACTTGATTGTTTTTTATCACTTCTTAAAGTCTTGTTGAATATCCATCATTTTCGACTATTGCAATGAGCAATTACCTTTTTGTCATAGTTTAATATATGTTGATCCTTCATGTATTTTTCAAATACAATTTTCATGCAGTGGTTGTTTGATTATGCAATTACTTTCCATATTAATTTAAATTACAATGTGTAGATCATGTCTCTAGATTTTCTCATGCTCAGTATGCCTAGACGGGTAGGTTGACATATTTTATTCCAACCAATTAGAGGTTTGAACATGATATCTTTGTTCAAGAAGCATGATATGTTAATTTTGTCTAGTTCATTGTGTGTTGGAAGCATAAAGCTCCGTATTAGGAAATTTGGCCGTGCTGCCTAGATTTGATCAATGTTGTTCGACTTGAATGTTAGATTTTGTTATAACTTTCTCAAAGATTCCGGACTTCACTCTTCCATCGATAATTTGGCACCCAATATGTTTTCTAGAGAGGTCATGTATGTTATTGTTAGGATTTCTTGGATATATTTTTTTGCACGTTTGGAACTTTTAACTTGAAAGCTGATTTATGAGAATTGACCTTTTGTCTAGAGATTAGACAATAGTCGTCAATAATTTATAGAAGTATTAGCAAAAACTATCAAATTCCGAAACGCCGTTTGCAGAAATATCATGTTTTAGAAAGTATTGCAAATATGCCATAAAGCTGTAACACTTTTGAAAACCAAAAAGGTACAAAATAAGTAAAACGGCCTAAGATGCAGTTAAGTGTTAAACGGGTATATGAGTAAGCCTAATTATATACCTGTTCAACCGGTAGCACATCTCATCTTCCCCAATTAATGTTCTCCGCTGAACAACTTTTTTCCTTTCATCCCTGAACTCTTGAAGCGTATTCCTCACAGCAAATCCGAAATCCCCAAAGGCGAGAAGCCCTTTCTCCCTTTGTTCAGCCCTTTGTTAAGCCCTTTCTGAAGCCCTAGATCGACAATGGTGAGGACCAGAGGTTTGCAGTCTGCGAACGGCAGAGTGAAGAAGCAGAAGCCGAATGGTTCTACAGAGTTGAAGAGAAGGGTTGAGGAGAGCGCGAATGCGAAGGCGGCTCCAGTGGCGAGGGGCCGAAAGAAGAGAGCCTACAGTTTGTCAGAGGAAGAAGAATCACCAAGTCCAGTCGTTTCGATGCAGAAGAAGAAACCGAGAATGGCTGAAGAACCAAAAGCCAAGAGGTCGAGGAAGGAGCCATCAAAGTCGGTTGACGGGGTTAGTGATCTTCTCTAACTCTTAATTTTCTTGAAAAAAAAAAAACAAATTTTGTCTGATGCATGCTAAAATTAGGCTTATGTGAAAATGAGAACATGATTTGCTCTGTGATAAACAGAGCACGGAGAGATGTGCAAAATTTATAGTAGCCTAAACTGTTACATCCATATGGCCTGACAAGCGAAATTATTGTCTGACGAAACGAATTATCTTACCTGACAAAGTAAGTTTTAGGGTTTATGTGAATATGAATGTCATGTATTTGTTATGTGGTTAGAATGTTAGAATGTCATAGTATCCTGATTCATGTTGATACAAAGGTGTAAGTTATACTATAGGGTAAAGACTTATCCTCAACAACTTCCATTTGTCCTGGCAAACCGCAATGTAGTCTGACAAGTTATTTTGTATCCTGAAAACATATATCTTTACCTGACAAAGTAAGATGGTGCCTCTCTTTTATGTGAATATGAAAGTCATTCTTACCTGTCATGTATATGTGAATGCAATTCATTACAGATAAGTTACAAGTGGCATTCTGAGGAGTTGTTTTTCGGTCGGATAAATCAGAACTCACGGCTTCAGTATCTTTCTCTTATCGAGAACACACTAATTCGAACAGATTGGCAGACAGTTATGCAGGGGCCCTTTGGCCCAATAATCAAAATAATGAAAAACATGAAACTGTCTGCACAACTGATTCACCATGTCTTGTTTAGGCAACTGGACACAAAAAAGCAGTTTGAGACATGGTATGATCTTGGTGGACAACCATGTAGGTTTTCAATAGAGGAGTTTAGGCTAATAACAGGACTGAATTGTGGGATGCCCGATGAGGAGGACAGTATGCAGGATAAGAATGCAGTGTTTGAATTTTTTGGGGTGAGGAGTATTACTATTGCTAACCTTTTAAACAAGTTCTTATCCTATCGGGAGGACAATGTATATAAGATGAAGATGGCCTTGTTGTTAATTCTTGAGGGTGTTGTACTTGGGGGTGATAAGAAGAGGAAGGTCAGACCCTTTCATGTCAAACTGACGGAAGACTTAGATCGTTTCAATAATTTCCCATGGGGTAGGAGTGCATATCTTGACCTCCATCAAAGTCTGGCTTCTGCTTTGGACACAAGAATGGAGACAATTCAGGCTGTACTTGCAGTTTCAGACAATGCCAGAGCAGGATACACCATACGGGGTTTTCCGATGGTGTTTCAGGTAATGTGTTAGTAGTTGAGTATGTAAAACTGAGAAAGGTTAATGCCTCTGTTCATAATTGTGGATTAATTCCAATTCTGTTTGTTTCAGATATGGTTGTATGAGGCAGTGCCCCATATTGGCAGAACATTTGCCCAAAAGCTTACTAAAGTTGTGCAGCCCCGAGGTGTGAGGTGGCTTAAATCGAGTAGGCCAAGCTTGGATGCGATTTCTGATGTCCTAGAGGGGAATTTCCCTGCTAAACAGATCCTTGTTAAGGAGGACGGAGAGGACTTGGGAGAAAGCTGTTATTTTCCGAAGGAGGAAGGACACAAATCCTTGGATGAGATTGTTAAGCACTTGAAGCCCAGAAGGAAAAATGCTAGTAAAAAGGCCAAGGGAGTTGGTAAGGGAGGGCAAGCTGGAAACATTGAGGGTTTCGACCCAAGGCAAATTATGTGTTGTTTGAATGAATTGCATGAAATGATGCATGCTCTGAGGGAGGAATTTATTGAGTTAAACAAGTTCATAAGAGCCAAAGCTCCTAGAACAGGGGCATCTTCATCCAGTGATCAAGACATCAGTACACACCAGGAGCTCTCTGGGGAGGTTAACAGTGATAATGAACCCAACATCCCCCAACACCAGCAGAGCATGAGGGAGGCAAAGACGGAGTCTGAGGCAAATGATGAAGAGGAAAAGATGGAGTCTGAAGATGACGAAGACAATGACTCCAAAGAGGGAGAGTCCGAAGAGACTGAGACTGATGAGGTATGTATGCCCAAAACTTTCAGTTATTATATGTACAGTTCAGTCCAGATGTACATATTTCAGTCCATTTGTGCACATTTCAGACCATATATCATCGTTTCAGTAAAAAGTTCAGTCCATATATGTATTCAGTCCATATATGCACATTTCAGTCAATTTGAGCACAATTCGAAAAATATTTGCTTATTTCAGACCTTATATCATCGTTTCAGGAGACAATGGATGGAGAGCCAAATGCTGGTGAAATAGTTGTGTATGATGCAGGTAATGTAGGTGGTCAGAAAGAGGCGGGTGAAGATGTCGCAATAGTAGATGAGGAAGAAGAGCAAGGGGATGCAACAGATCCACTGTCAGTTCTTGTCCAAACTTGTACAATACTACATGCAGATGAGAAGCTGGTTAATGAGGCAACACCGCAAGATGTGGAGGGACTCATCAATGAGTTGGTTAATGACGAGTTGGTTAATGATGGGACTGTGGTGGCAACACAAGTTGAGGTGGCAACAAAAGCAGTGGCTGATGAGGGTGTGCATGACGGAGTTGTGGAGGAAGTAAAGGAAGCTGTTGTGAAGGGAGGAAGCAAGGTTGATGACGGAGGTGTTGATGTTGAGGAGGTAGCAAAGGGAGCTGATGTGGAGGGAAGGACCAAGGTTGATGACCAAGTTGTGGAGGAACCGAAGGGAGATGTCGAGGGACAAAACACTGTTAATGAAGGAGTTATGGAGGAATCAACGGGAGATGTTGTGGAGGGAGGGACGAAGCTTGATGAGCTAGGTGTTGAGGCGCGGACTGAAATACAAGGTGAGAAGGTATCACATGCTGATTTTGATGACGTGGGGGGTGATGAAGGGGAGACCAAGGAGTCCAAAGTACCGAGGAAGGGCAGACCAAGGAAGGGTAGCCAAGTTCCGAACAAGACATATCCAACTCGCACTCGCGAAGTTTCCGCCAAGGCAAAATCACCCTACCGCAATGTGGATGAGCAGAAATTGGCAAAAAAGATTACCAAAAATAGCAAGGTGGAAGGGATGACAGAGCTGGTAAAGTGGATGCAGAGTGAGAGGTTAGTGACTTATCCACTCTACTCAATAAGGAATTGATGAAATGAATGTCAAAAACTTTTCTGGCCTGACTTCTAGAATTCTGACCGGAAATTGATTCTTTGTGGACTGACTAACTTATATATAGCCTGTATATGTACTAATATATATATATCCTTGTTTAATATTCAAATGAATATGTACCATCATGCAGTATTGAACCCCGAACTGGACCGGCCGGGCAATCATTGGACAAGGAGTTCTTTGAGATATTGTTTGCCCCAAAGAACTGGTTGGGCGGTTTGATAATATTCCAATGCATTATTTGAAAATAGTATGCATGTGTATTATAGTTTCGAGTTGATAGATTAACATTGTTGCACCATTACAGCATATGGAGCAAATGGTGTTCCTTTATCGTCAAAGGATTTCAGAGGATCCACAGCGGTTTTCGAAGGTGGTTGTGCTTGACCCATATTGGCAGAACTATGTGCAACGGGAATTCGAGTGCTTCCAGATAAATTCTCCACGTAAGGGTAAGGATGAAATGTTGTCATACATGATGGGTTCATGTCCGGGAGAGTATGGGAAGAGATGGGATGATGCGGAACGCATATACGCGTGCTTCAATATCGAAAGAAAGCACTGGTTTGCCTTAGAAATTGATCTATGCGACTGGTGTGTGACGGTTTATGACTGCAATGTGGATCTGTACAAAGACAAGGAAATTTTCGATATGATCCGCCCCATCGTTGAGACTGTTCCAAGATATGTCAAGATGTACGAGCCACTGGCAAAGAGATGTGAACCGTTATTGGACAATTCAATATCGGTGTCCCGTCGTCATAACCTTAAGCAGAACAAGCGCGGGTAAGTATATATGTATTTATGCCCAAATAAATCCTTATCAAACTGCAATTGATATACATTCTAACGTGTTTTGTACATCGTGCAGAGGGGATTGTGGGGTCTACACCTTGAAGTACATTGAGTTATTGATTCTCGGCATGTCAAACTTGGGACTGTCGTCGGACAAATTCATAGATGCACATAGAAGTCAAATGGCTCATAGTATTTTTAGATGTTGTTGGGATGGTCTTTAAGGACTTTTGATGTAATGTGGTGATTGCATTATGTTGTTGGGAAACATTTGGCTAGGAACACGACTTATAATTGTATTTGAATTTCAGAGATACTGTTTTCAGCATGTTTACATGCTTGTGATGGTGTTTATGTCAGCCAAGATATTGGTTTTACATCAAAAGGCACCCAGGTGGGGTTAGATTTCGAATGTTTTCAGCATGTTTTCATTTAAAATGGTGGGGTTAGATTTCGAATAAAACCAAAGAGGGGGGAAAATTGTGACTTAAGTCAGGCCAGATTACGGATTTACAGTACATATTCACATTTGTCAGATTGTTTTGATATATCTATTTCAAATTCATCCTTTCCAGTTATTGCAAATCATCGTACAAAAACTCCCACATTGAAACCTAATATTTCCTACATTTAAAAGGTTTGGAAATCGGAAAATAGCATGTAAAAGGGGGGGGGGGGGGGGGGGGGGG